>CM060900.1:235474720-235479720 GCA_030762935.1 Hymenopus coronatus | reverse complement strand
CAACTACTACTGCTACTACTACTGATACTACTACTACTACTGCGACTTCAACTACTACTACTGCCACTGCTAGTACTACTGCTACCACTACTGCCACTGCTACTAATGCTACTACTACTACTATTGCTACTACTACTACTACTGCTACTACTACTGCTACTACTCCTACTACTACTACTGCTGCTACTACTATTACTACTACTACTGCTGCTACTACTACTGCTACTACTGCTACTACTACTACTGACCTACTGACACTACTACTACTGCTAATACTGCTACTACTACTGCTACTGATACTACTGCCACTACTGCTACTACTACTACCACTGCTGCTACTATTACTGCCACTACTGCTGCTACTACTACTACTGCTGCTACTATTACTGCTACTACTGCTAATGCTGCTACTACTACTACTGCTACTGATGCTACTACTACTGCTACTACTGCTACTACTGACCTACTGACACCACTGCTACTACTACTGCTACTACTACTGCTACTACTGCTTCCACTTTGACCTACTGACACTACTACTACTACTACTACTACTACTACTGCTACTACTATTATTATTACTACTACTGAATTTCTGACACTACTACTACTACTGCTACTGCTACTATTCCCACTACCATTACCACCACCACTACCACTAAAATCACCACTACCACTACTACCACTACTACTGCTGCAGCTACTATTTCCACTACCATTACCACCACCACTACCACTACCACCACCTCCACTACCACTACTACCACTACTACTGCTTCTGCTACTAATACTACTACTACTGCTACTGTTACTATTCCCACCACCATTACCACCACCACTACCACTACCACAACCACCACCACCATTACTACCACTATTACTGCTTCTGCTACTAATACTAGTACTGCTACTGCTACTATTCCCAATACCATTACCACCACCACTACCACTACCACCACCACCACCACCACCACCACCACTACTACCATTACTACTGCTGCTGCTACTATTTCCACTAATATTACCACCACCACTACCACTACCACCACCACCACTACCACTACCACCACCACCACCACCACCACCACTACTAATGCTTCTGCTACTAATACTACTCCTGCTACTGCTACTATTCCCACTACCATTACCACCACCACTACCACTACCACAACCACCACCACCATTACTACCACTACTACTGCTTCTGCTACTAATACTACTACTGCTGCTGCTACTATTTCCACTACCATTACCACCACCACTACCACTACCGCCACCAAAACCACCACTACTACTACCACTACTACTGCTTCTGCTACTAATACTACTACTACTGGTACTGCTACCCTTCCCACTACCATTACCACCACCACTACCACTAACTCCACCACCACCACCACTACTACCACTACTGCTGCTGCTACTATTTCCACTAGCATTACCACCACCACTACCACTACCACCACCACCACCACCACTGCTACCACTACTACTGCTTATGCTACTAATACTACTACTACTGCTGCTACTGCTACTATTCCAACTACCATTACCATGACCACTACCACTACAACAACCACCACCACTACTACCACTAATACTGCTTCTGCTACTAATACTACTACTGCTACTGCTACTATTCCCACTACCATTACCACCACCACTACCATTACAACCACCACTACCACTACCACCACCACTACCACTACCACCACCACTACCACTACTACCACTACTACTGCTTCTGCTACTAATACTACTACTACTGCTGCTGCTACTATTCCCACTACCATAACCACCACCACTGCCACTACCACAACCACCACCACCACATACTACCACTACTACTGCTTCTGCTACTAATACTACTACTACTGCTACTGCTACTATTCCCACTACCATTATCACCACCACTACCACTACCACCACCACTACCACTACCACCACCACCTCCACCACTACGACCACTACTACTGCTTCTGCTACTAATACTACTACTGCTGCTGCTGCTACTATTCCCACTACCATAACCACCACCACTACCACCACCACCACCACTACCACCACCACCACTACTACCACTACTACTGCTTCTGCTACTAATACTACTACTACTGCTACTGCTACTATTCCCTCTACCATTCCCACCACCACTACCACTACCAACACCACCACCACTACTACAACTACTATTGCTGCTGATACCATTCCCACTACCATTACCACCACCACTACCACTACCACCACCACCACCACTACTACCACTACTACTGCTGCCGCTACTATTCACACTACCATTACCACCACCACTACCACTACCACCACCACCACCATCACTACTACCACCACTACTACTTCTGCTACTAATACTACTACTACTGCTACTGCTATTATTCCCACTGCAATTACCACCACCACTACCAATGCCACCACCACCACCATTACTACCACTATTACTGCTTCTGCTACTAATACTACTACTGCTACTGCTACTACTGCTACTACTACTACTGCTACTACTACTGCTACTAGTACTACCACTGCTAATATTACTGCTACTACTACTACTACTGCTACTACTGCTACAACTACCACTACTGCTACTACTACTACTGTGACTACTAATGCTACTACTACTACTACTGCTACTACTACTGCTGCCACTACAACTACTACTACTACTACTGCTACTGCTAAAACTACTACTACTACTACTGTTACTACTAATGCTGCCACTACAACAACAACTACTACTACTACCACTACTACTACTGCTACAACTACTGCTACTACTACTACTACTACTGCTACAACTACTACTACTGGTATTACTACTGCTACTAATACTACTGCTACAACTACTACTGCTACTACTACTGATACTACTACTACTACTGCGACTTCAACTACTACTACTGCCACTGCTAGTACTACTGCTACCACTACTGCCACTGCTACTAATGCTACTACTACTACTATTGCTACTACTACTACTACTGCTACTACTACTGCTACTACTCCTACTACTACTACTGCTGCTACTACTATTACTACTACTACTGCTGCTACTACTACTGCTACTACTGCTACTACTACTACTGACCTACTGACACTACTACTACTGCTAATACTGCTACTACTACTGCTACTGATACTACTGCCACTACTGCTACTACTACTACCACTGCTGCTACTATTACTGCCACTACTGCTGCTACTACTACTACTGCTGCTACTATTACTGCTACTACTGCTAATGCTGCTACTACTACTACTGCTACTGATGCTACTACTACTGCTACTACTGCTACTACTGACCTACTGACACCACTGCTACTACTACTGCTACTACTACTGCTACTACTGCTTCCACTTTGACCTACTGACACTACTACTACTACTACTACTACTACTGCTACTACTATTATTATTACTACTACTGAATTTCTGACACTACTACTACTACTGCTACTGCTACTACTGCAGCTGCTTCTACTACGACTGCTACTACTACAACTACTACTACTGCTAGTGCTACTACTACCGCTACTACTGCTAAGGCTACCACTGCTAATACTATTAATGCTGCTGCTACTACTGCTACTATTGCTAATACTTCTACTACTGCTACTGCTACTACTGCTAATACTACTACTACTACTACTACTACTGCTGCTACTACTACTGCTACTGGTACTACTACTGCTACTATTACTGCTACTACTGCTACTACTGCTACTGCTACTACTGCTACTACTACTACTGCTGCTGCTATTACTACTGCTGCTACAACTATTGCTACTACTGACTAACTGAATCTACTACTACTGCTACTACTGCTACTACTACTACTGCTACTGATACTACTGCTACTACTGACCTACTGACACCACTGCTACTACTTCTGCTACTACTACTGCTACTACTGCTACTACTACTACTGACCTACTGACACTCCTAGTACTACTACTACTACTACTGCTACTACTATTATTACTACTACTGAATTACTGACACTATTATTACTGCTACTGCTACTACTGCCACTGCTTCTACTACTACTGCTACTACTACAACTACTACTACTGCTACTGCTACTACTACTGCTACTACTGCTACTACTGCTAAGGCTACTTATGCTACTACCACTACTACTGCTGCTGCTACTACTGCTACTACTGCTACTACTACTTCTACTACTGCTACTACTACTACTGCTGCTGCTACTAATATTGCTATTACTGACCTCCTCACACTATTACTACTACTGCTACTACTACTACTGCTTATACTACTGCTGCTGCTACTACTACTACTACTACTACAACTGCTGCTACTACTACTGCTACTACTGACCTACTCACACTACTACTACTGCTACTACTACTACTACTGCTACTACTACTGCTGCTACTACTACTATTACTGCTTTCACCGCTACTACTACTGCTACTACTACTACAACTACTACTACTGCTACTATTGCTACTACTGCTAGTACAACTACTACTGCTACAACTACTACTACAACTACTACTACTACTACTTCTACTGCTACTACTACAACTACTACTACTGCTACTGCTACTACTACTACAACTACTACTACTGCTACTACTATTACTACTACTACAACTACTGCTACTGCTACTACTGCTATTGCTACTACTACTGCTACTACTACAACTACTACCACTACTACAACTACTACTACTGCTACTGCTAATACTACTGCTACTACTACTACTACAACAACTACTACTACTACTGCTACTGCTACTACTACTACTTATACTACTGCTACTACAACTACTACTACCACTACTACTGCTGCTGCTACTATTCCCACTACCATTACCCCCAGCACTACCACCACCACCACTACTACCACTACTACTGCTGCTGCTACTATTTCCACTTCCATTAACACCACCACTACCACTACCACCACCACCACCTCCACTACTACCACTACTACTGCTTCTGCCACTAATACTACT
>CM060900.1:235462220-235467220 GCA_030762935.1 Hymenopus coronatus | reverse complement strand
CTACTACTGCTGCTACAACTATTGCTACTACTGACCTACTGAATCTACTACTACTGCTACTACTGCTACTACTACTTCTAATACTACTATTACTGCTACTACTGCTGCTACTACTACTACTGCTACTGATGCTACTGCTACTGCTACTACTGCTACTACTGACCTACTGATACCACTGCTACTACTTCTGCTACTACTACTGCTACTACTGCTACTACTACTGACCTACTGACACTACTAGTACTACTACTACTACTGCTACTACTATTATTACTACTACTGAATTACTGACACTATTACTTTTACTACTGCTACTGCTACTACTGCCACTGCTTCTACTACTACTGCTACTACTACAACTACTACTACTACTGCTACTACTGCTGCCACTACTGCTAAGGCTACTACTGCTACTACTACTACTGCTGCTGCTACTACTGCTACTACTGCTACTACTACTACTACTGCTACTACTACTACTACTGCTGCTACTACTACTGCTACTATTGACCTCCTCACACTATTACTACTACTGCTACTACTACTACTGCATATACTACTGCTGCTACTACTACTACTACTACTACTACTGCTACTACTACTAACCTGCTGCCACTACTACTGCTACTACTGACCTACTCACACTACTACTACTGCTACTACTACTGCTACTACTACTACTACTGCTACTACTACTGCTGCTACTACTACTATTACTGCTTTCACCGCTACTACTACTGCTACTACTACTACAACTACTACTACTGCTACTACTGCTACTACTGCTAGTACAACTACTACTGCTACAACTACTACTACTACTACTACTACTACTTCTACTGCTACTACTACTACAACTACTGCTACTGCTGCTACTACTACTACAACTACTACTACTGCTACTACTACTACTACAACTACTACTACTACTACTACTACAACTACTGCTACTGCTACTACTGCTACTACTACTACTGCTACTACTACAACTACTACCACTACTACTACTACTGCTACTGCTAATACTACTGCTACTACTACTACTACATCTACTACTACTGCTACTGCTATTACTGCTACTGCTACTACTACTACTACTTATACTACTGCTACTACTACTACAACTACTACTACCACTACTACTGCTGCTGCTACTATTCCCACTACCATTACCACCACCACTACCACCACCACCACCACCACTACTACCACTACTACTGCTGCTGCTACTATTTCCACTTCCATTACCACCACCACTACCACTACCACCACCACCACCCCCACTACTACCACTACTACTGCTTCTGCTACTAATACTACTACTACTGCTACTGCTACTATTCCCACTACCATTACCACCACCACTACCACTACCACAACCACCACCACCATTACTACCACTACCACTGCTTCTGCTACTAATACTACTACTACTGCTACTGCTACTATTCCCACTACCATTACCACCACCACTACCACTATCACCACCACCACCACCACCACCACCACTACTACCACTACTACTGCTCCTGCTATTATTTCCACTACCATTACCACCAGCACTACCACTACCACCACCACCACCACCACTACTACTACCACTACTACTGCTTCTGCTACTAACACTACTACTACTGTTGCTACTGCTACTATTCCCACTACCATTACCACCACCACTACCACTACCTCAACCACCAGCACTACTACTGCTTCTGCTACTAATACTACTACTACTGCTACTGCTACTATTCCCACTACCATTACCACCACCACTACCACTACCACCACCACTACCACTATTACCACTACTACTGCTTCTGCTACTAATACTACTACTACTGCTGCTGCTACTATTCCCACTACCACAACCACCACCACCACTACTACCACTACTACTGCTTCTGCTACTAATATTACTACTACTGCTACTGCTACTGCTACTATTGCCACTACCATTATCACCACCACTACCACTACCACCACCACTACCACTACCACCACCACCTCCACCACTACTACCACTACTACTGCTTCTGCTACTAATACTACTACTACTGCTGCTGCTACTATTCCCACTACCATAACCACCACCACTACCACTACCACCACCACTACTACCACTACTACTGCTTCTGCTACTAATACTACTGCTTCTGCTACTATTCCCACTACCATTCCCACCACCACTACCACTACCACCACCACCACCACTAATACCACTACTACTGCTGCTGATACTATTCCCACTACCATTACCACCATCACTACCACTACCACCACCACCACCACCACTACTACCACTACGACTGCTGCCGCTAATATTCACACTACCATTACCACCACCACTACCACTACCACCACTACCACCATCACTACTACCACCACTACTGCGTCTGCTACTAATACTACTACTACTGCTACTGCTATTATTCCCACTACCATTACCACCACCTTTACCAATACCACCACCACCACCATTACTACCACTATTACTGCTTCTGCTACTAATACTACTACTACTGCTACTGCTACTACTGCTACTACTACTACTACTACTGCTACTACTACTGCTACTAGTACTACTACTGCTACTATTACTGCTACTACTACTACTAGTAGTACTTCTGCTAATATTACTGCTACTACTGCTGCTACTAGTACTGCTACTACTACTGCTACTACTATTGCTACTACTACTGCTACTAGTACTACTACTGCTAATATTACTGCTACTACTACTGCTACTACTACTACTACTGCTACTACTACTGCTACTAGTACTACTACTGCTACTATTACTGCTACTACTACTGCTACTAGTACTACTACTACTACTACTGCTGCTACTACTGCTACTAGTACTACTACTGCTAATATTACTGCTACTACTACTGCTACTAGTACTGCTACTACTACTGCTACTACTACTGCTACTATTACTACTACTGCTGCTACTACTACTGCTACTAGTACTACTACTGCTACTATTACTGCTACTACTACTACTACTGCTACAACTACCACTACTGCTACTACTACTACTGCTACTACTACTGCTGCCACTACAACTACTACTACTACTACTACTACCACTGCTACTACTGCTACATCTACTACTACTGCTATTACTACTGCTACTACTACTATTACTGCTGCTACAACTACTACTACTGCTATTACTACTGCTACAACTACTACTGCTACTACTACTGCTGCGACTACAACTACTACTACTACTGCCACTGCTACTACTACTGGTACTACTACTGCCACTGCTACTAATGCTACTACTACTACTATTGCTACTACTACTACTGCTACTGGTACTACTACTGCTACTCTACTACTTCTGCTACTGATACTACTGCTACTACTGCTACTACTACTGCTGCTGCTATTACTACTACTGCTGCTACAACTATTGCTACTACTGACCTACTGAATCTACTACTACTGATACTACTGCTACTACTACTGCTAACACTACTACCACCGCTACTACTGCTGATACTACTACTACTGCTACTGATGCTACTACTACTGCTACTACTGCTACTACTGACCTACTGACACCACTGCTACTACTTCTGCTACTACTACTGCTACTACTGCTACTAATACTGACCTACTGACACTACTAGTACTACTACTACTACTGCTGCTAATACTATTATTACTACTACTGAATTACTGACACTACTACTACTGCTACTGCTACTACTGCCACTGCTTCTACTACTACTGCTACTAGTACAACTACTACTACTGCTACTGCTACTACTACTATCGCTACTACTACTACAGCTTCTGCTACTATTGCTACTACTGCTACTGCTACTACTACTGCTACTACTGCTACTACTACTACTGCTACTACTATTACCACTACTGCTACTACTACAACTGCTGCTACTACTACTGCTACTACTGACCTATCCACACTACTACTACTGCTACTACTACTACTACTGCTACTACTACTGCTGCTACTACTACTATTACTGCTTTCACCGTTACTACTACTGCTACTACTACTACAACTACTACTACTGCTACTACTGCTACTACTGCTAGTACAACTACTACTGCTACAAATACTACTACTACAACTACTACTACTGCTACTGCTACTACTACAACTACTACTACTGCTACTACTACTACAACTACTACTACAACTACTAGTACTACTAATACTACAACTACTGCTACTGCTACTACTACTACTGCTACTACTACTACTACAACTACTACCACTACTACAACTACTACTACTGCTACTGCTAATACTACTGCTACTACTACTGCCGCTACAACTACTACTACTGCTACTGCTACTACTGCTTCTGCTACTACTACTACTACTTGTACTACTGCTACTACTACAACTACTACTACCACTACTACTGCAGCTGCTACTATTCCCACTACCATTACCACCACCACTACCACCACCACCACCACTACTACCACTACTACTGCTGCTGCTACTATTTCCACTTCCATTACCACCACCACTACCACTACCACCACCACCACTACTACCACTACTACTGCTTCTGCTACTAATACTACTACTACTGCTACTGCTACTATTCCCACTACCATTACCACCACCTCTACCACTAACATCACCACCACCACTACTACTGCCACTACTACTGCTTCTGCTACTAATACTACTCCTAATGCTACTGCTACTATTCCCACTACCATTACCACCACCACTACCACTACCACAACCACCACCACCATTACTACCACTACTACTGCTTCTGCTACTAATACTACTACTACTGCTGCTACTGCTACTATTCCCACTACCATTACCACCACCACTACCACTACCACCACCACCACCACCACAACTACTACCACTACTACTGCTGCTGCTACTATTTCCACTACAATTACCACCACCACTACCACTACCACCACCACCACCACTACTACTACCACTACTACTGCTTCTGCTTCTACTACTACTACTACTGGTACTG